>CM061042.1:62403566-62424924 GCA_030762985.1 Adelphocoris suturalis | reverse complement strand
ATACTCAGGTAGTTACAAGTCTTCCATCCCAAGAATAATTAACCCATTCCAGATGAAGGGGTTCACGGATATAATTTAAGTGAGAGAACAAGGATGCGGGACAGGAGATGGCAGTTGGTTTGAAGTGAATTTCCAACTGTTACTCCGAGTTAACCGTAACTGTTTAGTGTGTAACTGCAGAGACGACGAAGCTGACTATTAATTGAGTGGTTTCAAGTTTTGATCTCGGAGGAAGCGGGCAACACGGTGGAAGGGGGTTACGTAGCCAACTGGAGGGGCTTGGAGGATCAAGTCCGCATCACAACTTCGCGAACGGAACGGGAGGTACCGATGAACTCTCGGCGTCATTTGCCGGAGTTCAACGCCTCGTTTACCAAAACAAACCGCAATGTGCCTCATGGATGGGTGACGAGTTGTTGAAACGCCAGATAAACAAGGTGGAAAACGAAAACCTAACAGTTCGAGTGGCTGTAACTTCCCACGTTTGTGGCTCGTAATGTATTTACCAGGTATCCACAAGGCAAACTACGGCAGTTGATGACTCCGTTGTCCTATGCCGGCAATACTTGAACAATTGACTTATAAACCATTTATTGTGCTACAACTACTCGTACATCGATTGTTGTTACTATTCTGATTCGGTCATTACCAAAAGTTTATCAAAGGATAATACATAGATGCTTACCATTAAGAGTTGAGATATTGTGTTTTCCATCTAAGGTACCTACCAATTTTGAATTGAAGTTAAACAAAACTCCTCCACCAAATTCCTAATTTTACTGAATATCGAATAAATACCAATGTTATTATTGTTGGTTAATTGTTTTCAAAAATAAATCATTTCAATCCACTAAAAACAGTCCGATTTTTCCGAGTGTTTTATTTTATCTCATTTAAATTTATTCGGATGGAGCCTACTTCTAATAAAAGCGATTAACAATATAATAGTACTGATATTAAATTACAATAAGGAAATGGGGGAAAGTAGAGATGAGTGACGTTATGAGATCTGTTTGTGATTCTA
This sequence comes from Adelphocoris suturalis, assembly GCA_030762985.1. Classification (NCBI taxonomy): domain Eukaryota; kingdom Metazoa; phylum Arthropoda; class Insecta; order Hemiptera; family Miridae; genus Adelphocoris; species Adelphocoris suturalis. The sequence goes on along the minus strand of CM061042.1, from coordinate 62,423,900 downwards.
TTTAAAAAAAAACGGATGATGTTTGATGGCCCCCTATTTCAACCTCAAGAATTTCATCGTCCCACATTGAAAATGAGACATTTTAGATCACTCAGCTGATCAGGATAGAACCATAAATTCAATCGCTTCTTGTTGTGCCAGAGAGGCTCTCTTTCAAATTTCAACATCTTACAATGAAAACGTGAGAATTCAGATTACTTGGCTATCAGGAGAGAGCCTATTATTCCGTCTCTTCTTGTCCCAAAGAGGCTCCCTGCCAAATTTCTACGTCCTACTGTGAGTAGGAAAGTATGAAACTGTCTAATTTGTCTTCAGTTCATATACAGTCAAACGGTAATTATCAAAAACGTATGATGTTTCATGCCTACAAAATTTCAGCTTCATAGGTTGAATAGCAAAGATATTCGCTCCGAAGATCATTCAGATGATAATATAAACTTAAATTATTCCAATTAGGTACCTAATTATTTGAAAGTCTCTCCTCCGCATGTTACGGTGCTGTTTCGATATGCGCTCTACCGAGTTCCGTGCTCTACGGTCAGCCCGACTGTGATCTACCGAGCTGTACCGTGATCTACATGACTTGAAATGATGATTCAAAAATCGGAATCCGTTTGTTTTTAATGAAGGATGGTTGTCATTGAATGAAGGATTGTTTATGTAGATTATGCCCCCTGGTATCATTACGGTCTTCGACGCATTGTTGACTCTTGCTGGAGATTGAACGTTCAAAGGGTCGTTTTGTCCTAGTCGTTCTCTCATCGAAGCTAGTGATTTCAGTTTGCTGTGATACTTCTGGCTGTGATATTCCCGTGTTAAGTGTTCATTGTTACAGTTCGCGTTCATAATGTTATTAAACGAATTTTATACGACTGCAGATATTTTTACATAGAGAGACGAAATGCGGAAACGCTTATCATGATCATCGAGCAGGAGTGCCAGGCGGGATCTGTCATTCACTCCGACGAGTGGGCGGCTTACCGTCAAGGTTTTCTCCATTCCACAGTCAACCATCAGAGGAACTATGTTGATCCTGAGTCTGGGGCCCATACACAGTCGATCGAACGATCTTGGTTGGATGCTAAAGTTAACATCTTGAAGAAAAAGAAAGCCGTCCCTTCCCACCACCTCCAGTCTCATCTAGACGAATACTGTTGGAGACTGCACAGGAAGGACGTTCCAGACCTGTTCCTCAGCTTTCTACGGGACGTCAACGACACATATAGAACATGAGGTAAGATGTTTTATTAATGACTGTTGGTTTCTGGTGGGAATTAGTCGGTAGATCGCATATCGAAATGGTGATTGGTCGGTAGAGCGCATACCGAAACAGTCACTGATAGGTAGAGCGTGTGCCCGCTTCGGTAGAGCGCATATCGAAACAGCACCCATGTTACTACCATGACTACGTTTGCTAGTCTCGTGGTCCTGCAAAGCTCGACTGATCTAGAAAGAGCCCATCGTTTCATTTGTCTCATGATGCGCCAGAGAGGCTCCCGGTCAAATTTTAACATCCTTTTGCGAAAAGGAAATAATTTACCTCACTTAGATTATCAGGAAAGAACCCATAATTTCATTCATCTTTTGATCGATTTCCTGGAGAGGCCTCCTGTCAAATTTCAACACACTACAGCGAAAATGAGTGAATTTTGCTCACTCAGCTGATCAGGAAAGAGCCCATCACTTCATTCGACGCGTGATGTCCAAGCGAGGCTCCCCGTCAAATTTCAACATCCTACTGTGAAAAGGAAAGAATTTACCTCACTCAGCTGATAGGAATGAGAATATTATTTCATTCATGTCTTGATGTCCCAGAGAGGCAGGCTCCTTGTCAAATTAAAGATGTTACTCGAAATGGATTTTCTACTACGCTTATTAGTCACTTCTCTACATGTTATGGCCCCAGTTACGACCATGACTACGTTTGCCCATCTCGAGGTCCTGCAAAAATGTGGGCCTGCGAAAATTCAAATCACGGGCCATCCTAAAGACATAAAACATGTCAGCAATATAAGTTAATTCTGTGATTTTAACTATGTTCAAATTTGTTTCCAGGGATAGAGAACGAATAACTATGCGTAGTATTCGATCCGGGTGGTCTCATGCAATTATATGTAACAAAATCAATCTGCGGGTATATATAAAAAAAATAAATAAATAAAACACTATTCTTATTCTGAATGTTCCCATTATCCGGATCAAATATATATATTTTTTAACTCAAAATATCTCTTTTCAAGATAAACTCAAGATAAACTCTTTCGTCATGTAACTTAGACTTCTGATGGCAAAAATGTCTTAGCAGTTGGTGAGTAGTTTGTACGCTGAGAAAATTTGATTTCCCACAAGTAATTAAAGAATTCCTGAAAAATGGTCACAACTGCCCCACCATCCCGAAGGTAATTCCCTCATTGAATTCATCGCTTTGTCATCATTAGGAGGCCTCATGTGGACCTCTCGAACTTGCCGTTGAGCCTTTCAACCCAACAGCTGGTCTAACCATTCGAGGAGGATTCGCCATGCAACTTCCTCGCTTTGATCTACAGCTCTAGATACTTAAGTTACTTAAGGAGTTTACGTCCTGCTCACTTTGTTCCTTCCCACTAGAGCCACCCTCCCTAAAGCTTCTTGACAAGGTTTCTACGGCCAAAGGTTTTCCATTAACCTCATTCATCCCACTCCAAACTGTTAACAGTTTCCTCAATTCATTAGAGTTCTTTCTGGAACCTGGTGCTATTTGATACCAGTGAAGTTTTTACCAGTAATACGGATAGTAACCGTAACGAATCAGACATATTTTTTTCGAGGCAATAAATATCTTTTCGAAATGTATCTTTGGGATTCCAATGAAAGCTATTTTTTACAAGCCATCGACACCATTAAAAAATAGCGTACTCATTCATATATTACCTAATTCAGTTCTGTAGAGTTATTTGAGTATATAATATGTTCTGATAATGCTTATAGATAGTGCTTACAATAATGCTTATAATAATGCTGATAATGCTAATAATGCTTTGGGATTTAACTGCAAGGCCAAAATAGATGTGTCGTTGGGTGTTCTGAATATCATCGAAAATATAAGGTATGAAATCCTGGAAATTACACGATTTAAAATCTTGAAAATAGTGATATATTGTTCGAACAAGAACTAGCTTTCGAAAGTAGTCAATATTTGGAGGCTGATGTAGGTATCGCAATGTCAAAACTCAACTTTTGAAATGTTACCATCAGTGTACGAGGTCACAACAATTGACTAGATATAATAGGCTAAGACATTCATTGTGTAATTCAAATTACGTTTAAGTTGGATGTAAGAAGAATTCAAAATTATTGATGAGCATCACACAGTTGTATACCGGATCAGATTTGAGCGCATCTGGAGCACGACCATAGCGTTCTGTTAGATTGACAACACCTATCGCTGAGGTTCAATTCAAACATTGAATAATCTGTCAATGTTTCTTTGTTCAGTTCTTTTGTTTAATATGTCTGCTGATTCATATCCCCTGTGTACGTAGGTATTGGTTCTAAGTAGAATAATACCTAAATTAAAAAGTGTCCCTTTGACCCAAAGTGTCTTACTGTCCCAGGGAATCTCTCTATCAAATTTCAACTTCCTAGGATGACCCGGAGAGAGTTTAGCTCACTCAGCTTATTATTAAGAGAGAAATAATAATTTCAATCGTCTCTTAGCATCCTAAGGAGCCTCTCTATACAGTATCAACTTCCTAGGATGAACGGAAGAAGATTTAGCTCACTCACGAAGAGACTTTAAAAAGCCATACAATTGGGGTACTTCGAAATGAAATTTCTAATGAATTCTGATTTCGTTCTTGCACTACAGTTACCGAATTTGTTCATCGTAATCGCATTATAACTTTTGATCGCAAAATTGGGTTGAGTTTAAAACACATATTAGAGAGTTCCTAGTAGATCCGTCGGTCTCAATACGGCGTGCGGTAACGAGAAACATTACAGCACCGTAATCACGTCAAGTCCTTAACGAATCTAGCTTTAACGCTAAATCCATGGAAGGAGGAAATTATCCCTAGTAGGTTATTTGAGTCCATGGAAGGAGGTTATTTTAGCGATTACGGATTTTTCGGATTGCGATCCGTAACTCATTGAATCAGAGTAACGGCGCCGGATTGTCGATACCGAACGACGTATTGTGTTTTACGGATTTGCTAGGGCCTGTCTATTACTCCCAGCCCATATACATCTATGTCAATAACGTCCAATTCAAGTAAGTTGCAACATTATTGGCACGGTGCTACGATCATAGTTTTAATGGCGAATATTTATTGACTATTATATCACTGCTTACTCATAACAGGGAAAAATATAGGATTCCTGCTAGACATCCGTTGGGGCTGAAGTGGCTCCATAATACAAAAAGGGCTCTCGAATAATGGAGACAGGATAAGAGATATCCTGATCCACCGTCAACGCAGCTTGAGAAAATATCTGTACCCACGGGAGAGTACTGGAGAGGGGGCGAGAGAAGTTAAGGTTCCGAACGCTGAAGGAGGCTGGCGGAGCGAACGTGTCGTGAATGCGCCCTGCGGTATCAGCTCCTTTTCTTTGCTTCTCTCGTAGAAACGGCTCAGCTACCGCCCCTATCACGCTCTCGGACTAATTGAATATCCAAGAACACGCTCTCCGTAAACAAGGGCGGTGACGTCTTATTTTTCGAATAATTCATCCCGGAGTCTGTAAAGTCGGAATATTTACGTTGTTCGTGATTTCCATCAACTGTGGTAGCAAATACTCAAAGTTATATGTAAGAGAAGGTCAGAAGTGAGCTTCATACGAAAATGGAAATTAGTGAAAAACTATGCTGATTCCTACGAAAAAGAGTTACAATGTTAAATCGATTTCGACGGTTAGGCCATCATCACTATTTAGAGAAAGGGGAAATTTCTGATAAAATTGGCAAAATTCTATCATCATGATGTCACAAAGTAGGTTTTAAAACTAAAAATAGTCTTAAAGCATTACTAAAATCCGTGATTGAGAAATGGATAACAATAATTGAGATCGCGAATAGTCCTTCAATTAATAAACTGCTACTTCCGTATAGGTATACAATAATCAGGTACAATGCACGTACTTCGTCAAATCACTTACTTAATCAAGGTCGTCAAATACTCGAATTAAAATCGCAAGCGTTAGTGTTCGTCGTTATTCCGATAGCTCTCAAGAAAATGAAACAGTACAGGTCAATTGTAAAGGAAGAGCTAATCAGACCTCATGCAATTGCTCTAGCTTTGAAAGTATTAAGTAACTGCCCTGTATTCACAGAGGCGGATGTACCTATCCATAGATCCAGAAAGAATTCCAGTACTGTGGCATCTGAAAAAGTATGGTGAAAATGATTCTCATGAAAACTACAAAACAAATTATTCAGGTGATGAGTCTGATTTTGAGGAGGATGATCCAGAACCGGTCAACGTTCCAGTTGAATCAACTTTGTGTGATCCACACAGTCCAATAATAACCCTGATGCCTCAGTCTTTTCACACGGGGAAGGTTTTACTTCCTTACCTTAATTTGTGGAAATACATGCGGAAGCACTGAGTTTCATTTGAATTTAGGTATGGTGGACTGTTACGCCTGAAACCCTACCATATCAGCTATCAGAAGCTAGTGAATTCCGAATTATCAAGATATGACCAAAGATGTGCTTCAGAACCTAGCAAATTCTTTTATTGTGCTACGCAACTGAGGGGTATGGAAATGAGTGCTAGTATAGGTACTTTGTTTGAAAAAATTAAAAGGAAAGCAATAATTTCCCACTGCAGAATTTTGTTCACCTGAAGACCTAATGGAATCATTTCATATTCATGACAGCGGATACCGCCTTTTCCATCCAGATGAAGGTGAGTTGGGTTCCCACGGTGTTGGCACGTTTCAAAAAACAACAACAAAAATATCTACGATTGTACTGTTTTCATCCACTTTCTATTGTCTGGTCAACCCCAAAGTTTCAGAATATTGCTCACTGATAAGAATAGAAAAGGAATACTTCTGAATAGTGGTCAGCCCGGTCGCCACTGGCTATACCCGTCTTACTAGCAGACGCCTACTAAGTGCAAAAGCTCGACATGTTGTGTGTGGGAGGTGTGGGGGTGATCTGTCCATCCGCCACTTTCTGGAGCACTGCCCAGCCCTTGTGGACCTCCGAGTACACCATCAGCCACCTCAGTGGGTTGACGTTTTATCCGGACCAGACAAGATCCGATCCCTGTTGTTGTGCCTGAGAGCCGCTGAGCTCTACTACAAACTGTGATATCTGATCTGTGATATATTTATATACATATAGCCGTAGTTTTATTTCAATTTGCTAATTGTGTATAGTAGCATGTACATGGTTATTAGCCTATTTACATCTAGTCTTGGTTGTATTATTTTATTTTTGGGTTTTTTTTAATCCACTTCGGGGGCTAAACAGAGGTCATCACTGTACCCCTAATTTTTTTCCTTTCCGAGTTGCCAGTGGAGTCCATGATGGCGCTCCTTTTTAGTCAAGGATGCCAACATGACTCCCTTTAGAATAGTGCCACTTCCAGTGTCCCTTTGGACACCTCGTTCAATGCCGCTAATGACCCTTCTGGTTGGGGTGCTTAAAAAAAAAAAAAAAAAAACTGTACTAGGACGATTTTTTTGGCAACATCAAGAATGAAAAGAGGATCCCCCGCGAAAATCATTGAGGTATAGGCGTAAGGTATAGGTTTAGGATTAGGGGTAAGACGATCCTAAGGTTTTACGGATAGGTTTGCAAGTTGTTTTGAGCAGTGGTAGAAAAACCTATTCCGACCAGAATGTGAGGACGTCCTAAACCATAATTTCTGTATGATATGAATGGGAAAACGAAGGATGACGGGTTTTGTTTTTTATGACACAACTTACAGGCATTGTAAGAATGTAACATCATCCTATAAAATAAATACGCACTATTTCGGACGTTATTTGGCAAGAACGCCGCACTGTTACGTTCAACAAAGACCGACCTACATACTGAACAAGGAGAGGACCCTTAACAATACCTCCGGTCCGTAATTTATTTCCCTGTTTTGGACCGAGATCTCTAGCTTTTAGAAATGAAACTACCGCCAGAGGGGTTCAAGGGAGCCGAGAACAGCTTGCTCGAAGGTAGGTACACTATGATAACCCGAGCAACGGGCTGAGGTCGGTCGCAATGCTTCTGGTTTAACCGCAAAAATTACCAGTTCAACTGACTTGGAATTAATTTAACTTCTGCCCCTTTCCGCCGCAATCTCTGAACTAACTTTGGCATTTCCAGGGGTTTTCATTCTATGTTCAATCGAGCCAACTTCATACCTCTGAGCGGAGTATTAAAACAACCCGCGTGCTCCGCTCGCTACCTGATGATTCTGTATCGGTGCAAGAACGTATTTATTTATTATCATTTATTAATTTATTATCATTACGGGACAAGCCAAATTACAAAATGTAATATAAAATCCAGTTATCTAACTATACAGGGTGTCTCGCGTTATGGACCGCCCAACTTCAGGAGTCTTTAATACAACTAATTTGCTACATAAAGTGCCTCGTAGACATTTTTTCATAGGCTTTCTGTCCGAGGTATTCCAATATTAAGATTTGTTTCATGTTTCCGATTTTAATACAATAATACGGTCATAACTTCCTCAAAACGCTCTGTAAAATAAAAAATGAGGGCACCGTTGGAAAGAACATTAAATTTGCCATCTTCCTAGTGCCTCTAAAAGTATTTCTGTGGTCCTGATGGGTGAAAAATCGTCTTGTATAGTGATTTTTATCAAATTGGCTAAATCTCATATTCTTCTCTAGGTTGTTAGGGTATAACTTCCCCATGGTTTTGCACGATCATCAACACCAAAAACTGCGCCAAGATCTGAGCTTTCAAACAGTGTAGTCAATTTTACATTTTACTTTGCCAATTGGGGGAGAAAAGTATGTTTGTATGTTGAAAAACATGGTTTTTTCTACGAAATCGAGGGGTTTCTTGAAAAATTACCTTCTATGAAAATACAGTTTGGGGTCAGTTCCTGGGTATATTTCATGCTGAATCGAATGGTAACACCTGCATATCTCCCCGACCACGTAATAACCAAGCTTTACTCTTTAATTCACAAATTTGAGTTCATTTGGTATGACAAATTTCATGTGTTTTTAGGGGTGAGACAAGTAAGCTAAGGTGTGAAATAAGGTTAAGACGGGGTTGGGGAGATACACAAGTTTTACCATTCGATTCAGCATGGGAAAGTATGTAGGAACCAACCCCAAACTCGTTTTTTCATATAAGGTCATTTTATAAGAAAAACATCGATTTTGTGGGGAAAAAACCCATGTTTTTCAATATACATACATACTTTTCTCCCCCAATTAGCAAAATAAATGTAAAATTGACTACACCGTTTGAAAGCTGAGATCTTGTTGCAGTTTTTGGTGTTGACGTCCGTGAAAAACCATGGGGAAGTAATACCCTTACAACCAAAAGAAAAATGTGAGATTTAGCCAATTTGACTAAAATCACTTTACGAGTTGATTTTTCACCCATCTGGAGCCCAGAAATATTTTTGGAGCCACTAGAAAGATGGGAAATTCAACGCTCTTTTCAACGGTGCCATCATTTTTTATTTTACAATGCTTTTCGGAGGAGTTGTTGAGGTGTTACTGTGATAAAGTCGAAAACAGGAAAACAATCTAACATTCAAATAACTCGAAAAAATGCCTCTAAAAAAAGCCAACGAGGGACTTTTTGTTGCAAATTAGTAGTAGATACGACTCCAGAAATTGGGCGGTCCACAATGTTGGACACCCTACCCTGTATATAGAAGATGCAACAGTTCACAAAATATGAAACGATTTATAATTAACAGCAAAAAAGTCATAACTCGTAAAAACTGTGTTAAAAAATGTTCATATAAACTGGGAGGTTCCTCATGATCTTCTTAAACGAAGGCAAAGATTGTTGGAATACGTCGGCGGAAGGTGCAATTTGGAAGACCATATTCAGTTCTCTGGATAAGCGCGTGAGTGGACGATTCCGGGAGTAATTTGTAGCCGCAAATGGTACACGGAGAAGAGTTTGGTTGCGGCTATAGAACTGAGGTACCAGTATGCTGATTTTCTCGAGAAGGTCCGGGCAATCAATAGCACCGTTGAGCAGCTTGTGAATGAGGCTCATTTATCTGGTGAATCTACGGGACCAAAAGGTGGCGAGACCGATGGCTTTCCATTTCATGATCAGAAGACAGACCCATCTTAAAACCAATGTGTCAAAGGAAGACATGCTGTAACCGTTTGATCTGCTCCCGATAAACCGCATAGGGAAGATACCAGATGATAATGAATTGTCAAAGAGCGATGCATGTGGTCGAGCCAGGCTAGTACTGCAATGTCTGATTAATACAGGAGGGTAACAATCTGGTCCCATACTTCCATTACCATCCAGCCTATTCAGCTCACTTAGAACCGTTTCATCGTCAATACATAGGGAACCAAGCGAGACGATATCTCTAGTCTCAAATTAGGGATCGATGGCAGGTTGCGGTTCATAGACTGAAGGAAAAAAATCCGCAAAGAAGTTAACAGTCTCCTGACGTGTTCAAACATGTGGAAGTATTCGAATTTGAATCAGGACATACTACGACATACTATTCGTATTAAGAAGTGTGACCTATTGCTTTTCATTCAGTAAAAAAATGCACAAAAAACTACGAGTGGTTTTGCCTGTGTGGGATTGTAATAAAATAAAATGACAGGTGCGTGATATTGTGAAAGAATGATTTGTGAAATTCGCACTGGCTCGAGATACTTGGTTCAAAATAAAACAGTCATACAACATGATCGTATGAACGAATATTCGTATATTATCGTAAGGTATAATGCTAAAATGTTTTGAAATTTGAGCTTCTGAGTGCAAGGAAAAATGTTCACTATCAATTTCATGGCAAACACGTATTTTAAATAACAATCTACGAGTCAAAGGTTTTGAATTTTCGACCTTTTTGTAGTTTTATAGATTTTTTGCATATTTTGATGAAATTTAAGTACATTTTTAATCGTAATTTCTGTTGTATATACATTTTTGAATGTTCTATTTTATATTTTATAAACTTTATTTGAGCAATATTCGGGTCTTTCTCGTTATACGACCGCATACGATCTTTCCTGTTATACAACCACAAAACAATTTTATACAGAAAAGAAACACTTCATATAATATGTTCTATTGCTCTAAAAACTGTTCCCCAAACATTTTTAAGCTCACCGTTGTAAAACAGATCAGAATGCTTCGCAAGCTCTCATCGCAAAAATACTAGTAGTCCATCCCTCAGTAAAAATGCAGATTAGTTGGACAAACAGGTCAGAGTGAATAAATAGTATTGAATTAACGGAAAATTTCTTTTTTTAATTTCATGGATAGTTTCACCAATATCGGAAAAAAACTATCGTTCTGTTTCTATAGAAAATTCTTCTGCGGTCGTATCACAGAAAATACCGTATCCGGTCTTATAATAGAAAAGACTCAATATTCTGCCAAAACATAAAAATTATCCGATTTTTAGCCGTTTTTTCTGCCATTTTTAGTGGTTTTTGAAATTTTACCAATTTAATGTGCTGAAAAAATGCTGGCCAACGAACTTATCCTTTCGTTTTGAAAACTAGATTTGTTGGAGCAAGAACGGAATTTTTATCTCAATCCTAAGAAGAGTTATCGTCTGGAATAACACACACACACACACACTTTTTTTTTTTTTTTTTTTTTGGAAAACTCCCCTCAAAGACGGAGGGGGCACGCCATTAAGAAAAAGAGAAGAAAAAACTAAATTAAAAAGTGGGGTGGACGCCACACACGCTTGTCACACACACACACATACACAAACATAATATATATACATTCATGTATATTATACATATGAAAAAGTGTTGAACTCTAGGATTCGTTTCCAGATGCCTGAAAACGGATTTCAATGAAGAGATATTTTCAAAAATTTTGATTTTAAAAATTTCCGAGCCATTGCAATGGCTTTATTTACTACGAAATTTTGCTAAAAAGCAGTGGAGTTTTTGCATTTTTATTTTTTCTGTTACGTCAAACGTCTCGTTACTAAATGCGACTCTTCATACCTTGAATGTGGCTGGACTGCAGAAATAATATTGCCGTACGTTAACTCGACATCAAGTCTGGCTGTTCCCCATATTTTATTATTCGAACATGGAAAGGGAGAAACTGTGGTTTTCCCGATATTATAATGGGCAGATTTTCCTCTGTGATTTGCGAAGTAGGCAGTTTTCGTGGAGCTCACAACCATAGCCTCTCCCCTTTCAATTTTCTTGTCTGCCACAATATCGGAGTCCGCCATCAACCGGCAAGCGATGTTTGTCCGCTTCGGCGTCGGGATTTCGGGGCCCCGCTCCCGCTCTTTCCCGTCATTCTCACTGCCTTCAACTGTAATATGAAGGGTTCCGTATAAACCCACATCCTGGCAGGAACTGCAATATCCGCCTTTTGCCTGGATGGACGGCGGGACGGCCATTCCGAGGGCAGCATCGTCAAGGCGTTCCGCCTCCAATAGTTATTGCTCGACTTGATTCTCATCGTGTACTTTGAGAAGTCCTTGGGCCTTTGTTTACCGATCAAGTCACAGTCGGCCTATCATCAAAGCAGATTCATATGCATACCCGAAACGCACACAACCGAAATATGAATTTCTACATCACCTTTAATATTCTATAGCATTTACAGATTAGATTCAACATTTTCCAGAATGAATCCAACATTTTCCAAATCATTCCAACATTTTTCAAATAGGAAGTTAGTGAAAAAACGTTGTCTATTTCCACGAAAAATAAAGAGTTAGAATGTTTAATCGATTTCGACGGTTAGGTAACAACCGGTAACAACCACAACAATGAATACCTGAAGACACATTAAAAAGGACACAGCTTATATAGACACAGGTAAATGAAGATTGAATTCCATTGGTCAAGAGAAAGGAAAGAGGACAGGAGGTACAACCAATTAATTTCAAACAGGATTATACCTAGCTAATCAGATGAAGTGAAAAAATCAGAAAAAAAGTGGAGTTCATGAACTAAAATGTCCTTGTGGCTACGAATATTGCGGTCAAATGATAGAGAATTCCGGGAAAGAATTGACGAGCATCAGGAGGATTCAAGGAAAATAAGGGTACGTCTTCATTTGTAAAACATCTTGAGGAATCCATTCATAGTTACAATTTTGATTTGGCAGATAGACGGTTTGTAGAATTTCTTCATTTTTGTCCAAAGAGAGGTATGTTGAATGTACTTGAAAAATTCGAAATTATCAAAAATGACAGATCTGGTGAATGTTTAAATGAGGATATAGGTATCTCAATATATTTCACCAGTGGTAAGACCTTTTCTGTAAAGCTTGGAATGGCTTTTCGTGGAAATAGACAACGTTTTTTCACTAACTTCCGTTTTGGAATAGGTTTCCACAACTTCGTCCCGAGCGTTTTAGTTCGTATTTTTCATATATAACTAGCCGCTCCGGCTCGCTACGCTCGCCTCCACGTCCAGCCGGGGGGCAAGCCCCCCGGACCCCCCATTAAATTGCTCGCTTCGCTCGCAAAATGTGGCATGTAGGGAATTTTGCTCGCTTCGCTCGCAAAGTGTGGCATGTAGGAAATGTTGCTCGCTTCGCTCGCAAGGTGTGGCGGCGCAGATGCGATGTATTACAATTGAAACATGTAGGGGATGTTGCTCGCTTCGCTCGCAAACGATAGATCCCTAAGGGTAGGTTTAACTTCTGTAAGGGATGCTGCTCGCTTCGCTCGCTTGAGGAGGTTATACTGCCCACCCAACTTGGCAGACGTTTTTTTTCGGTTGGAAATTCTTACAAACAAATTAAATCTTATAAAACTACGTGGAACCACAAAAAGTTTATTCGGGGATGTTGCTCGCTTCGCTCGCAAGGTATTGCTGTATATTTGTAGGAAAAAATCCGAATTTATTCTGTTGAAATGGCTCTCGCTTCGCTCGCAAGGTATTGCGTAGAAGTCGAGTCCCTTCTGATAAGCAACGTTGTGCAATGGGCGGCCCGGCTAGATTAAAAATGTCATGTTAAACGCTTCCCTCGCTTCCGCTCGCAATTTGACCTACTTCCCGTCACTTTTTTCGATATCCGATTTCAGATTCAGATTCGGCGGACCCAAAGCTGTATTTCGCCCGCGAAAACCGTTTCGAAAAACGTACCTTTATAGGGTATATTTTAATCGGAAAAAACGTAGTTTTTCGTCGGACTTTTCGAGAAAACTCGGTCCGTACTCTCGCATTTTTTTGACGCATTTTCCGATACTTTTTTCGCGATCCGATCGTGCCGTCGTCTTCCTCGTTCAAAAACCTACGAAACCGGTATTTTTCCGGAATTTTCGACGGCCGTTTAGAGGGGTTGAGGAAGCGGGGAAGTCCAAAAAGCGCACATTAATTCTTACTTCGACCCCCCTCCCGCCCTACGGCCCATGGTTCGGGTGGGATTAGAAAATTTTAAATTCGCTCGATCGGAAAATCCCAAGAAGATCCCCCCACTCGTAGACTCCCCCCACTCAGCCGTTTGGCCGTGCATAGACACGACAGACAGACAGACAGACAGACGGAGTTTCATTCATATATAGAATATAGATAAGAAGGGGGGTGAGGGTGGATTAGCTGAGTCAACCTGTATACAACAGATGTAATTGTCAACCATTCTTCTTAGTAATAAGTTAAAATTAAGCTACTTATACATATTTTAGAAACAGAATCGAACGAGGAGACCGGGATCGCTAAATTATGATCCGTTTCCCCTCTCTAAGAATTTTGGACCATTGTCCAAAAAAATAGAATATCAACACGAGTATAAATTTGAGTCGTTCTAAGGGCTCCAACATTGACCCAAATGAAAGGTTAGACTACCTTAAAACATACAAAATAGAAATTTGCATCTCAAAACCTTACAAATGTGAAAAGTCTTCAATGCATTTTTTTACTGATGTTTAGGAGGATAAAATCGGCCACAAAGTGAGGAGTATAGTAGACATCTTGAAATGAATGGGTGTCTAGAAGAAGGTCGTATGTTATTTTTCGCTTCTTTTCAGGAGTACGAAAAAACTTTCAAAACTCACTTTTTCAGATTTTTTTCTGTTGTTTGATAACATAACAAGCTTTAAATAAAAAAGCCTTCTGCCTGGTTTTTTTTTTAAATCTATTTTTTTATTTATTAAACTCCAAGGTTTCTCCCCAGGAACTGGTGCTTCTTCAGGGAGATTAATATTCAAATGTGTAAATATCTACTTAACTATGGTTTTCTTTTTTTGTTAAAAATCTAATTTAAAGTTCTGAGTTTTTTTGAGAATCAAATTTAAAATTGTTTATGCTCATGTAGGTAACGATGTTTCTTCGTATGTTTTATCTACTTCTCTAGTGATGGCAATTGTGCATTTAGAGTCCATCAATCAAATACGAGTAAATTTTGCTCAACTATTGAGTGTCTTTTCGGAAGTTAATTGAATTTGAATTTTTTATCTTAACAATTTCTAGAAATATCCTTTTTTGCAAATTTGATTCTTTTCTCACAATTTTTAAATTTTCGTAGTACGCCCTAAAGATCTGCAATGGAGAACCAACGCGTTTTTTTTTTTTTTTTTTTTTTTTCCGTCTTGTCGTAAATCCGATTCTTGTTTTGAAGAAAAATGCCGAACGCACTGACATGTTTCCCACACATACATTTTCCCACACCCACCACTACCACAAGGGATCTGGTAGACCAAGTCAGAACGTTGTTCTTTTGGTGTGAAATATTTTAGTTTTGAAAATATTGGTCTGTTGGTATTAAATGTTCGAAATGTAATTTTGACGTGTTTATAGGGCTCGACAATCTTTGTCATTTGTTCTGCCACCCCTTTCACTTAAGGCATTGAATAATATTGGACTGGTTGTTGTTGTTATTGAGTGGAAGGTATACTGTTCTGGGTGTTTCTTTGAAGTGTGCTATGTATAGTTTGTTCTCTACCATTTTGGTAGGGTACCCATTAGCCGTCAGGATCACTTTCAATTTTGTGTTTTCATTGTAATTTTGGGTCAGAAAGCGTGAGCCATCGATGTACAATAATTTTCACATTTTTCTTGTACCGGATTGGAGCATGCGTCGAAAAATTTATCAATCGACCGGATAATGTTTATTTGAAGTAGTGGTTTGTGGTGATAAATATTATCATCGTCTTCATTTTTTCAAACAGAAAGAAAGGAAGGAAATTTAAATTTCCTTTATTCTTAACAGAAGGTTTGTTTTATAAAGCTTGTTAGGTATAATCTGAACAGTTCGAATAAAGAAACGTTTGATAACATATGCTCTTTAACGTATAATTTCTAGCACAAGTCTTTTCTCTTTGACTGCATTTTACTCCAATCTGCCGGTAATTTACAATACCAAAACCACTTCCTTCTCGTCCGTCATTTTTAACATACGCCCTTTCAGATGTTGTACGCAGCCTTTCAAATGTTGAGGAATTGAATGACCAAACAGCTAACTATTATATAAATCACTAAATAACCCATAGAGGTATGAATGGAATACTTTTTTCGACCCTAGCTTTTCATTTTTTACTTCACGGTGAATGGTAATCCGATGAGAATATATATAACCGTTGAGTATTTATTTAGTATTTCTCTTTTCAAAAGTGGTGAGCGAGCTTCCGCCGCCCAGTTTTCGAGAAACTCTACCTGGTGCTAATAAGTGCATTAATTTATTCCTAACGCTAAGCATACATACAGCCAATTTGTGTTGAATTTACATTTATATTAAGGTTAGCTTTGAAGAGCAGGGCAGGATGAAAAACAGATGTCGCCGGATATGGAAGAGAAAGGGTAAATATTGCATGAAGAGAAGCTCTGGAAAATACTGTGCGTCCCTGATGAGCTGTATCAACGTTTTAACCAGAGATGAAAGTTTCATAGAATCTGTAATGAAAAGGTTCTGAGTCGGCTGGTTCCGTCTGTTTGTTGAATTGTTGCCTGTAATTCAAAAGTTTGTATTTAGTTTATGAGTTTGTTCTAAGGTGGTTGCAGAATAACTATGGTACAAGTTACTAAACGTTTATTCAATTAGGTATTACAGTCCGATGATCAATGCCCAACGCTGGGCCCTATTAATACGCGGCCTCGGGGAAAACCCAAACAATACTGGTCTACCACTGGTTTGTCTAATGTAGACTGACTAGCGAGCTCCCTAATGGCAAATCTTAAAATTAACATAAGATGCCCTCAAGGGGCCAATATTACAACTGTATTGTACTAGCTAACATACTCGTATAGCAGTGTTCAACGGAGGTACTGCAATGTTCTTCGAAAGCACCTTGTTGAAAAAGTTTAATTATGGATATTTTGGGTGAGGGCAGCCATAACATCATTCATAAATTTGAAAATGATTCAAAGACAAGTTATTCCTACTAGGAATATCTGGAATCTATGGTCAAATGAGTGTTACCCTAGTACTCATCCTATATTTTTAAGATAAGATAGATTCCGTTCTAATAAAAATTACGCCATACGCTCTCCTACGATGAGAAGTTTTCTTTCTACGATCTTTCAGTACGTCATTTTTCAAAAAACATGAAAGAAAAAAAGGTTCAGTTAATGTCAAACTTCTCCAGATGGAATCTTTTTCCATTTGAAAATATCTAATGTACTTGTCGTGCATTTCTTGTATAGTACTGGTAGTTGTTCTCCCATAATAAATAAATGAGATTAGCCTTAGGAGCACAGTCAAATGGCAAAATCCCTCTAAAATCGTTATTTTATAGCTAAACGAGAATTTTTTTTTTCAATCATCATGATTTTTTGCAAGGATCTAGAAAATAACAAAATTGTGCACTGCGAGCATGCGCAAATGTGCGCAATTTACTCCAACTTAGTTTTTTTTTACAAGAACCCCTATTTTTTTCAGATTCGAATTCTGCACTACGTTTCATGAAAATTTGACCCCTTAAATGAATTTTTCGGCTGTGCGCAACCCGCTCTAGGAGGCTGCAAAGATGCGCGATCAAAGCATTAGACCAAAATTTGGTTGTTAGACAACCCCAAATATGGCACATGTTTTTTTTTCACTATTTTTCAACGCTTAATCACGGGGTGAAGCCCATTTCTCGATTCGATTAAATTTTAGTCGAATTACCTACTACCGAAAATTCAACTTTTTAATGATAATTTTTCAAGAACCTCATTTATTGCTATAAAAGTGTTAAAATTCAATTAAAAAAAGAAACGGGCTTTACCACATGATTCAGCGTTAAATAATAGTGAAAAAACATGTGCCATACTTGGGGTTGCCTAACAACCAAATTTCGGCTTGACGCAGGGATTACGTATCTTAGCGGCCTCCTAAGCGGGTTGCGCAAAGCCGAAAATTTCATTTAAGGGGTCAAATCTTCATGAAATGTAGTGCAAAATAGTAGAGAGTAGGGGTTCTCGTAAGAAAAAAATAAGTTTGAGTAAATTACGCACATTTGCGCACGTGCGCAGTACACAATTTTGTCATTTTTGAGGTCCTTCCTAAAAATCGTGATGATTAAAAAAAAAATCTCATTTACTTACTAGTAAAATAACAATTTTAGAAGGGGGGGGGGGGGTGAACGTCTCGTTGGGCAACCTGTATATTTTCATCAGATTACCATACGCTGTGATGTAATTGATGAAATGCTAGGGTAGAAGAAAGTATTCAATTCATACCCCTATGAATTATTCAATTATTTATAATTGCTAGCAATCTGGTCATCCGATTCCTCAACATTTCAAATTGTCAACTCCTTACTTTGTGACCAATTTTTCGTTCCTAAACATCCCTGAAAAAATGTATGGAAGACATCACAAAAACATTCTTAGAAGGTTTCGAGATGCAAATGTTTATACCTACAAAATAAAATATCAATTCGAGACACTAGTTTTCCGAACATTAACACAACAGAGAGCTTCAATTTGCATCACCCGATGTGTATTAAAACGAAAACATCAGGCGTAACACAATAATTTTTTTTTGTTTTAAAATATCAATTTGCATGCATGTGCCAAGTAACGTCGGTATCTTATGAGAGAACAGCAGGGAACAGTGTGGCAAATAAAAAACTCCCGTTTGAAAAAACCAGCTTTAGTCACAAAACCTCGATATTTGTACAGAAGTAACAAAACATTCTTCTGCAATAATCGTGTTGAAAAATAGAAAAAATGAAATTTTTTTGGTAAATAAATTTTGTTATTATTGGGTGGTATCGCTCCTCACTTGTAGCATCGCCTTGAAGTTGGGGGTCACTTTGTTACAGAACAGGTCAATTACGATTTAACTATATTGTGGTAATTTTCTAATATAAAGGAATAACAATAACCTAAAAGGAAAAAAAAATAGGAGCTAAAACACTCAATCCTTGAAAATTTCATAAAAATCGGTCTTGCAGTTTCGTCTGTGTCGATCAATTTTAGTTTTGCACATCCGCTATACTTATTATCCCATCAATCGCGATATAATTCATGGGGAATTTTTCAAGAACATAAATAAATATACTTCCCGAGTTAGGACGAAATCGGACAAATATATGGTAAGAGATCGACAATATAATAAATTAACGTTCGCGCATGCGAACAGACTACTGTTTATGTGACGGCAATGAAAGTCATAGGGGACCGTCTATAAAACTATCCCGCAGAATCCCTGAAAATTTCATCAAAATCATTCGATTAGATTCGGAGTTTCGCCTGTGTCAATCGAAAATAGTTTCGCGCATGCCCAATGTTCATTACTGAACCGATCGCGACATGATTTATAGGGCATTTTTCTAAAACGTATACCCAATCACCCCTCGAGTTTCAACGAAATCAGAACAGCAGAGATAAGAAATTGACGTTATGAGAAATTCACGTCTGCGCATGCACAAGAGCTGCTGTTCATACAACAGAGTTAAACATTATAGGGGACCGTATAGAAGCGAATTCCCACAAGCCCTGAAAATTTCATCGGAATCGGACTGCGTCTTGATATAGTTTTGGTCGTGACAACGATTTATCACAGAGAAAAATCAGACAGACAGACACGGAATCAAAATTGATCAGCGAGCTCTGAAACGCAAATAGTAAGTGGAAATTTTGATTTTGGAGGTCAAACATTTTTTGACTTCAATCACGATCACAAAGTTTCCCTACTCTTGGTAGTGAGGAAGCTAAAGGTTCTAGATAAAAACCTTTACTACAATTTAAAACCTTCCCCAGCTCAAAAGATAATTGGGTCCCCCACAACTAGTCGGTACATCGCTTCTGCCCTTTTCTGTGAGAATCACCATATAGAGTAAATGCAATGTATAAGCAACCTGCGATCAAATTTTCAAGTCGATTGGTCGAAAATTGCGGGTTTTATCGCGTCACAACCAAACAGACAGACGGACAAAAAACAAGTCAAAGTAGAGCCACACTGCGTTCGGTAATAAATAAATATAATATTTTTATAAATAATGAGTCCTTGATGCACGATGGAAACTCTCCTCCTTGTAATTGTAGGTATTACATGAGTGGTCAATCGCACTTTGTTGAAAAACTCGGTAGGTAGGTTAGCTTTGAAAAATGATAATACACTGGTCGATGTCAAAAAGCGGAAACTAATCAAGGGTAAATGAGGGGAATGAACGTTGAAAAAGCTCTCGAAGGAAACGACGGGCTTTGAGAGGAAAATACTTTAGGTGGTATTAAGGCTGAATGGTTGGGAAAGGCTTTGACAGCTCTTGGAGCAATAGCGCAACCTTCGGATAACACGAGTTGTTTGATACACCGCTGGAATCAATACCGTTCACAAGATACCATCCTTCATACTTAATTCGTCGTTTGGGCTCTGACGGGCTCCTTAAGCAATCTTTCACCATCTTCAGCGATTTCGCCTCGATCGGAAGTGAAAAAAAAGGTCTGTTGCTGACATTTCCCCCTTTACAGTGTCATCAGTTACCCCTACGAGGTTGGTTTATTTCCGCCTATTCCTCCCCCTTCGCTTCTGTTACGTCGCCTCCTTTATCCAGCAAACCTGCTATACCCACTCGAGAACGAGTTCAAGGGGGTTGAAATTGAATGTCTGAAATGAAGTGATCCCTTCTGCAAACTCTACGAGATGTAAAGGAGTTTTTAAGGTATCCGGAGCTCTGTGGCTTCTGTTTTCGACACATAGTTGGAAGTCCTGGCTAAAGGAGTGCATCTATGTGCCTTAACCAAAGCATTTACTCGTATAATACAAATACTCCCCCCCAACATGCTTATCTTGGAAAT